>OX103972.1:2418090-2433791 GCA_944470395.2 Schistosoma turkestanicum | reverse complement strand
TTAGTCCTTATCCATGGCCCTTGTACACATAACCTTCGAGATAAAGTATCTACGGTCAAACTTGAGAAGTATAGATCCAAAACTCGAGAAAACTTCTTCCTCTCTAAGTATGCACTTATATGGAATAGGCTTCCCTCTAAAATACGCATGGCAAGTGGGTTACATGAGTTTGTTCAACTTCTTAATGATGCTCTCAGTTGCACTGACTCTTCTGCGCTCGTGAACTCACTCGCACCCTGCTTTCATATTAATAGCTCTGCATACACTTTAAACACAATGAACTCAGTGCTGCGTCTTATTTAGTTATTTTTACACTCCCAAGTAGCACTAATTTTTCTAGTTGAATATAAATCTCTTTAGTTTTTATTTGAAATAGACAGGTTACTCTACTAACTGGGTCGTTCGACACTGTTCAACTGTAAACTGGTTGATTAGAATGCACTCTACTCTCCTGGGCGCAACCTTATCAACACTTACAACTGTGTGAGTTTCACATTGCCTATTATCAATTATACTGTTCTCACTTACACGCTATTGACTTACCTTGGCCCCTTAGTGTTATCTATTGCTCCGCTTTTAACCGCGATACTCTTTATATCTCCTGCTTAGCTAGTTAAGTACATCTTCCCCACTACATTCTAAATGCTTATATCTTGTTTGAAAATTCTTACTATTTCTCCATAACTGTTAACTGTATAGCATTGATGCCTAACCAATAGTTCATAAGTTGTAATAGCCAGACGAGTTTGTGAAAGGATTTTGCAGAAATAGTGTTTCTCGACAGGATGCGAGACATAGAACACCAAGTAGAACTCAATAGCTTATTTGTACTCTACTATTGAAAATGAGGCTGTACAATACTGTTTCTGTCAGTGACATGGTGTAAATATGCAATCAGAAACTGACTCTTATACTTAATTTAACTGCTATAACTTTACAGTGATTGTGAAAGCATTTGTGACAATTTGATCTAGCCTGTAAACTGGCGTGACTCTTGTAAAGTAGTTATTTGAGAATAAATTATTATTATTATTATTATTATTATGTTTATCCCGAGTTGGGTTGTTTTTTGTATATGCAATCGCAATTTCCTCACATGAGATGGAAAGTTGAGCAGCATTCTTAAAGGATTATTCCTGAAAGCTTAAAGATATAGAAACGTTCTGTATTATGGATGATCAAACGAAGACAAATCATGAAGAAATTTCATTCTTAAATTTATAACGTTATATTCCATCAGGCGCCTTCAAATAAATCTGATCTTTGAATATTAATTTGTATTCCCATATCTCATAAGCTTGTGATTGGGCAATTACGTTGGTGACCTTTTAGATTTGGCAATGAACCGCAAACGTAAAAATCGAATACACGTATTAGTTCATTCAAACACACAGAAGCACCATCCTCTTTATTCAGCGACTGTGACGCATGTTATTATTGACAAAGAATAAGCACAAGACAGTGACTGAACATTTTTCAGTGATGATTCAAAGCGCAATGTCATGTTTACCGAGGAGTAGATCACCTGACATCGCTCAAATAAGTTGAGGTATGTGGGGGCAATTAGTTCGTCAATCGACGACTATTATAAAGATAGTGACATTTCATTGTTAAATAATATTTTGTACTTCAAATCTAAGAAAAGCTAAGACAGAATCGCACGTCAAAAGGTCCTCCGAATAAATGCGTGATAATTTCAGTTCATTGAAACATTTTCTGGCGCCAACCTTATGAATTTATTTATCATTTATGAATTATCTAGTGGAATTATAAAATCGAAGGCTCACTTAAAGATATTCTTTAAAAGTATATATAATTCCAGTTACAGCTTTCTGTCACTTTGACTCATCAATGTAATGAATATTATGAAAAACGATGATCTGTTTGAAATACGAATCTGTAATATCGATTAAAAACGTAACCATTGAGATGCAGAGAGTTGCAGAGATGATTATGTCAAGGATGCAGTGAATGAACACTGTAATAAGTACGAGATATATGTTTGCCAGCAACAAAAATGACTATCTTCCACAATACTATGCAAACAGTCTCAGACAATGTGCATTTCCATGTCATTCAGTGAAACAAACTCCTTCCAATGCAAATGTGTGACAAACTAATAACTGCTTTCCAAACCAGTTCAACGCTACTGACTTTGTGACCACACTCGCTTCCAGTAAGAAATGCGAATCGACATCGTATGGAAGTAGTCAATGACTACCATGAATCTTGCAAAATCGCTCGTTTAATATAAAATCAATCGGTGAAGAAGGAGAAGATGGATGATTTAATAGCAGTGCCTCGGAATCGACAGTTATCGTCAGCGAATCGCAATCAGATTGACAGCATCGGAAAGACTCCGTTTTTTTCGTTGAAGATGGTACCAAGTATTTGCCATAATAGAACTGATTTATTTCTGTACGTTACAAAGAATGAAAAACTTTGGTTAATCATGTGCAAGATTGTGTGATAAATAAATAAAATTCAAATGAGAAAGTGTGATTATGAATAACATGAATACCAATACAGTAACTGAAAACATATTTCTGTGTATTCGAGCTAACATATCTCCAAGATTGCAGATATTGCTGAGAATAAATTGTCATGGAGACAAGCTGTTTCTGTATTTTGTGTAGGACAATCTCTCAGTTTTACATACTTTCATGAAACAGACGCATGAACGTATACGCTTTATTTCATAATGTGTAAATTTCACTATAATCAGCTGTTTCTTTCAACTTGCTTATATTTCTTATCACACAGAATTTTGAATAATTAGAATTGAACATTTTTAAAGAATTCACTTTTAATACACCATTACACTAGTATAAGTATGATAACTAAACTAGCATTGCATGCACCGTTTTGCAATTGTGATTCTAACGACACTGATCGATTGACCGAATAACTAACAACTGTCATGTTTCGGCTTCCATGCTACTCGAATATGTGTAAAATTGTTTCGTATAATGATTATTCTTCAGCAGGTAAAATTTCCAAGTGCCGTTTACTTTGTGCAACATGAACGTTTTGATTTGATTATTGATTTAGATTGTATAATAGACATATTCTCTTGATAATAAAATAGGAATTTTCGAAAATATATCGTCAGTACGGTTTACAAGAATATCTAGTCAGACTGTGATGGTTCTTCATTATCAGTTCGCCAAGCAAACTAAGATAAATCATAAACATTTAACGGAGTAGCGCTAAATGATAAATTCTGATTAGGACAGCAAGGTGACATGATGTTACGTACATTTATATTCTTTGAAATGTTTATGTATAGTGTCAATAAAAAAATGCCACTCAGTTCTCAAGTAAATTGGATAAATTGACTTCGTTATAAAACATTATGCTTTCATTCTGGAGGAGAGGTTATTCAGTAACAAATGATCTATGTAAAAATGCAACTTCATAAATTTTTTCATCAACATCGATCATTGAGCTGGATTCTTCTTTTCGAGTTATCGAAACAACAGAATGTTCCCATCGTTGTCTGTGAGATGAACTCCGAATAACACATAACAATCGATCCAGTCAAAGTAGTTAATTTCAAACTGATTTACAAATAATGCGAACTGTGAAATCACTGAATTTGCATTTTAATGTACGTTCAGTGAAACGAATTCAAAAGGGATTCCTTTCTCATAAGGAACACATCTGTATACAGTTTGGGAATCTTACTGAATAAATAACTTTGTTGCACTGGATCATTCTTGCTGAGGATAATCACAGTATGCCATCTCATATTTGATATAAAATTTCATTGTTCAGTCGTTCGGAGACTAAGACAAGTCCATTGTTTATGTCAAATCAACCATGTCATTTTGTTTCAATTCTGCGTTCAACCCACATAAGCAGTTTAACTGAAGAACTAGCAAATTAGGCTAATGTCATTCAATAAAACAAAAAACAGTAAGCATACAGAGAATTTCGGACTGTTATTCGTCATTCATTATTCAGTAAATACTGGAAACTGAGGTTATCAATTCTGGTCAATTCATTGATCAGTCTAATATGTTATGCCTTATAAGGTTCTTCAAGAGATGTTCGGGTCAATGTAGGTAGTAGACACTTTATGGATATCTTGTGAAAAAGCCATATAATGAATAACTTTGTGCAGATAAACCTGATTGCCGACAATTTATTTAAATAATTCATGAGTCCCAGCTCAATTATTCGCACCATCGATTATGTATCTGAAAAGAACATTCGATGGTAATGAAAGATGGTCGAATTAACATTTCCTTAACCATATATATTAAGGTGAAAGACAAATCCAATGCGAAACCCAAATTTTTCTAACAAGAATTTTAACAAGACAAAAACATTAGATTCAGAATATTTGTTACGATTTGAGAGATTCATTATTCTGATATCGTCTCACAGAAGAAAATATGTCGTCATGAATATCACATTCAGATTCTCAATGCAGACAATCAACAGAATTCACAACAACAGTCGAGTGAATTTTTAATGTGAACTAGTTATGCAACCAAAAGTCAACATTCACGATCATGTTGTTACTCAAATTTTGTTTTTCAGTGTTTACATCGGTTGACTTATAGCAGAATCGTACACAGTAATTTCGGCCTTTATCAGTCAGTATCGATTAGGCATGCTGATGAATTAGTCTTCAAACACCATTTAGAAGAAACGAAGCAGTTTCTTTAATTGATCTTCTTTTATTCACCTGATCCACTGTTTTATACTCATGATGAAATACAATTATGTAATTCATTGTCGATTTGAATAGCTGTTGGTGATGTGTTTGCTTTTCCATGGGAAGATCTGTGATTATTTTATAGAACGTTTACTAAATTATTATGACCGTGACTGGTTCAGGTTAATATCAGTGACATTCGGTCGTACGAAAATACATCGGTTTCATCGGATTTCTACTGAAATAATATATTTGTGGTATTTCATAAGTGTGAATCGGTATTAATTAACCTACCTTGTCATACTTACGACTTTTTATTTTGAAATCATTACAGGAACTTCATCAATTGTGTTCGCATTATTCCGACGGGCCATCACAAAGATTCGGAAACTTGTTGCTGCTTTATTCCGCCTTGTTCAGCATCTTCTTGTTTTATTGAATAAACAAACGGCACAAACATTAGTTTTAACAAATTCCATGTTTACTGCAGAAAATGTTGACGGAAGTATCTTCCTGGAGAAAGAAACATTGCACTGTAATTGCTGTTATTAAAATGCTACGTGTCAAATTAAACGTTGTTACTGATATCAATATAAGAAAGTATTATGATTAAGGTAACTCAATGTGCAGTGTTCGAAGTGGCACTGATTATTGCTTCATTGTATCCTGGTGTAATGTAAAATGACAAATAGATATTTATTTTTTCCAATGAATTCCAATGAACTGTTGTAAAGCTATCGTACGTGCATGACATTTACCATTTCTGCAAACATTTCATTCAGTTTGTGCGGTTGTTAACCAAAAGGCTAGCTATAACTTTGTCGAGAAATTACTGTGCCATTGCATTCGTTTTCGACAGAATTATTGTTCAAACTACCGATTTAAAAGTGACTACTCAAAACACAAATTTTCACATGATTAACCAAAGTATTTCCTTTTTGTTAACTTACAGAAATAAATTAGTTTTTCATTGACAAATACTTGCAACCATCTTGAACAGAAAAACGGAGTCTTTTCGATACTATCAATCTGATTGTGATTCGCTGACGATAACTGTCGATTCCGAGGCACTGTTCTTAAATCATCCATCTTCTGCTTCTTCACCGATTGATTTTATATTGAACGAGCGATTTCGCAGGATTCGTGGTAGTAATTGACTACTTCCATACGATGTCAATTCTCATATATTACTGGAAGCCAATGTGTTCACAATGCCAGTGCTGTTGATCTGGTTTGGAAAGCAGTTATTAGTTTGTCACACATTTGCATTGGAAGGAGTTTGTTTCACTGAATGACATGGAAATGCACATTGTCTGAGACTGTTTGCATAGTATTGTGGAAGATAGTCATTTTTGTTGCTGGCAAACATATATCTCGTACTTATTACAGTGTTCATTCACTGCATCCTTGATATAATCATCTGTGCAACTCTGTGACACTGGAGGGTCGCATCCTTAATCGATGTGGCAGATCGGAACGTCAGACAGATCATCGTTTTTCATAATATTCATAACATTGGTGAATCAAATTGAGTGGGAACTACACCTGGTTTATGAGATCAAGCGACAGAACATTTAAAAAGAAGCCCATCGTAACCAGTTCAACAGAAAATTTCATGCATTCAACAAAATATTAGAAGACAAGTTGCAGGAAAATAAGTGTAAATGTTGAAAAATATTTAAATGTCTTTTTTGACATACAATTCTTACTTTCACATTCGCTCGTAATAACTTTAAAATTATACTTAACAAAGTCATGTCACTGACGTTTACCTAATATCTAACGATATATTGTGAAATTGGTAAATTCACAATTCTTAACTATTTCAGGTGGCTGCTCATTTAGGCATTGACAAAAGAAATAGTTTTCCATTAACATTAGTCTGCGCTTCATATTATTAGGTTCTCAGCAAACAGTAAAAGATATTCAATCACTATTTTGTGCATACCATTGGTCCATTAAAAGTACTAGAATAGACAAGAAGGTGCTTCCACATATTATAATAACGTTATACGTGAGTACTCGAGTTTCTCATTAGTAATTTGGTCATATTATCGATTGCTGTATAGAGTAAATGTAAATACTTTCTTACATATTGCTCACTCAAAAGCTTATGAAATAATAATATTCGTACAACAGAATTCTATGAAAAGACCTAATATAAAAGAACGATATACAACAAGGAAAGTAATGATGTTGTTAATTGACTTCGTTACTAAATCTGTGTTTTCGAAATTACCTTATTCATCATCATCTTTTCAGTCAATAATATGCAACAATGTTGTTGTGCTTTTAAACTGATATGAAGATAAAGTCAATATGTACGTAATGAACTAACATAGAAATAACATTCAGTCATTTAGAAAATTGAATGTCACAAAAATAATAAATAAATTGCAAGCGTAGATACGAAAATTATTCAACTTCGAGATGAACATACCATCGGAAGTTTTCTTCAGCAAATGCACACTTTGACCTGTTCCTCTCAATAATGAAAATACTACGCTGATAACAAGAACAGTGACGATAGTCTTTGTTCGAATCCATATCTTGTAAAGAGACATCCTGTTAAATAATTGCAGCTCATCAGAACGTTATAAAGCTGTTTCTTCAAATTGGAATGGTAATTCATTCGTTTGAGAAAATTCAAGTATCCGGGATGAAAGCGTGATACATAATATTATTATGGAGTGAAGTTATCAGGAATAACGAGAAATCTGTCAATCAATATTATCTAATATACATCGAATAAATGTCAGAAATACAACGATACGTGACATTATGTCTTCTCATTTATATCTCAGAAAAGTTCAATATTCAATAACACACTGACAACTTAGATGAAGATATAATATTCAATGGTAAGAAGAATCAAAAACAATTTTTAATGAATATTTTTCTAAATATTATAATTAAAAAGTACATTGTTATCTAATCAATTGAAAAATTTTTTCCTTGGTTGTCACATACTTCATATATTTTTGCAGCTCAGCAACTCACTAAAACAAATGATAATATATACTATTAAACAAACAATTAATTGAACTATTATAAATGATGGCATATCAGGTAGAATGAAAATGCAATATA
Organism: Schistosoma turkestanicum; assembly: GCA_944470395.2. NCBI lineage: Eukaryota > Metazoa > Platyhelminthes > Trematoda > Strigeidida > Schistosomatidae > Schistosoma > Schistosoma turkestanicum. Next base: position 2,426,035 of record OX103972.1, on the reverse strand, counting down.
AAAAATATCAGGTCAAGGTGTGCGTAGAAAAATTAATACTTCCACATAATATTGTATTATTTAGAGTACACTGTTAAAATTCCAGAAATTTAATGATACGTGGCATTATTACATGTTACAGCTTAATAAAATCAAATGAATATTGAAAACCACGTATTAAATTAGAAAATTACCTAAAGTATATCCAAGAACAATTTTATTAAATGATAAGCTTGTTAGCGTCTACATAAAGAGCAAGGATTGTTCATATTGTGATCAACTATTTACGACGATTCTTAATTTTACAACTGTTCCAGACACATCTACCACGTTTATTCGCTTTCAGATCAATTGACGTGAACGAGTGAATCACTTCTTTATTACTACAATGAACTGATATCCGAACGTATTGTTTCACTCACTATTCCATAACACTTTCAAAACTTCACGATACCTTTTCATTATTCTCTAATTTATTCATTAAGAAATGGTTTGAATCAAGAGACTGATAAATACTGCAATCAAACTGTCGAACGAAACATGTATTTACATGTATGCATGTGATGGTGTAACAGTCCATAACTTACTCCATATTACTGGGATATTTGGGAGATATCAATAAGTGAGAGATATTTTTCTCCGGAAAACTGCCATCATTATTTCTGAAATGCGACAGATACAATGAATTTCATTCTTAGGAATTCTTCAAAAGCTTGATTTTTTTACTCGAATCATTAGCTATGTTCAGACGCTTTAAAGAATTAGATAAGAAGAGACATTATTTACGTTGTGGTAAGTTGTCGAAACATGAACGCTGAGACAAAATTTGACGATGATTCGATTCAACAGAACATTAAATAAACATCCGTTTGAAATTATCGATTTTTTAGATTTGTGTGAAAGAAATTCTTATGCGAAGCCCCGACAAGTTGCATTAAAAGAGATTATTTGCTTTCAGAAAGCTTAGTGTATAGAGAACTTTTGTTTGCATGTCTCTAAGCTATATTTCTGTCGGCCATATGTGATTGTCAACATTCATATCGTACATCTCGAAGTTATTTGTAACTGAAATATCCATTTGTAGTTTGTTAATTTTAGGAATAAAAATCGGGAAGAGATATTGCTGAGAACGTGAGGTCCCCAGAACTCACTTGGAAGAGGTACTAAGAAAACTAAATCGGCATTTTCATTTATTATTATTTCATCATATGAATTAACTCATGCTCAGTCACCTATTCAAGGTATCAGTCTCGTAGTTCATTTGAACGCAGTTTGCCAATAAACCTCGTTTCGCAAACTGTTCTTCTCAATCCTCACCTTCACAAGTTGAAAGTGATTAGCGACCACATGCGAATGTCTACATTCATTTGGTACATTTCGAGGTTAGATGTAACTGAAATATTGATTTTTAATATGTTTATTTAAGGAATAGAAATCATGTAGAGATATTGCCGAGAACGTGAGGTCCCCAGAAATCACATGGGAGAGGTACTAGTTTCGTATCTTTTGTGCTTTTGTGCAAAATTTACTTAGCTGACTTTGAGGTTACATTTACTACTCGCAAAATCCTTGACTTGTATTAGTTGATGGATCATTTCAGTACGCTATTTCTATGCCTCCACCAAGGACTAGTTTATTCTGTATAACTAAGCTCGACTTTCGTGCCTGTCAACCTCATATTTTCTGGAAGATTATGGAATACACATCATACGGAGTAAGGTGAAGTCGCAGTATTTTCAATCAATTCGTTTGACTAGCATAACCTATGTTCTTCTATTATCTGAGTGTGTGGTTTGACTGTTCTGCATTGTCTACGACAGCATTCTGCATGATATCCCTAAATGTTCACCAGTGGTCACCCATTGACAGCCTCCACTATTCCTGTGGACAAAGAGCATGAAGAAGGTTTTCCTTCCTGAGCCATTGTCACTGCTTCCTTTCGGTGTGTGTACGTAAACATCCTCTACCAGGCGCTTACCATTTGTTGAAAAGTAGTCATTGTTAGAATTGCTTATGTGACCAGTAACCTCAAAGCTTCTAATCGCTACGACAGATGAACTTTGAAACCAACCAGTAGTAGTTATAATAATAAAAGTAATATTAATTCATTCTAAAATGGTGATATTTCACAAGGAGCATGTCAATTTACAGGCAACATCCGAATGTTAGGATTGCTGACATATTTTAAAAACGTTGTTCAGTTACTGAAATATTTCACATGATACATCGGCTTCAATCAGATGGATAAATATTACACATAAAATTATAAGTGATTTTCCAGACTCTGCAATGTACAGTGCAAATAATTAGCGTCAGTTACGGTAGTTCCTTTGAGATGAACTGCTGATGACTGCGAAAATATGGAAGGTCTGAGTATAACAGAAACTTATGTAATAAATATGCCAAGATCCGCTTGATGTTCCCCGTATAATAAATTTACAGGCTGCTGTGTAAATTAACCAAGTCTGCGGCAAATATTCGGAAAATATTTAGGGATTCGGCTGAAATTGAGCAATAAAGAGAACGAGGCGAGAAGCAGAACAGAAAATATTCTTGTTTGAAACCAAAAAGTGACAAAGCAGTTGCGTTTTATATTTAGAACACTATCTTAACACCTGCATTTATGTAAGTTAATGAAGACGATTCGCTAATAAAATAACGAGTGGGCTAATAATCGTATGAACAGAGGAAAGTCTGAAGAACCAGAATGTTAGCATTAATGTTGATTACAGAATATAATAATGAGTCACAGTTATCTGATGCTTTTTGATCCTGATATCTTCCAGTGAAAGCTCATCATCAGTTGAGAGGAAATTCTTTACCCTTAATAATATTATAGTATCTTATTTTAACATTACCTCACGTAGGATACGAATCCAAATTGTCAGCTTGCAGCACACAACACAGAAACGCCCTTACCGCATGTGATAATCACCTTCGCCTGTCAGGACAATCGCAATCGCAAGTTACTTGACGAGATTCGTCATTTTCTGAAGTTCGATCAGCCTAAATTAGCTGACGTCCGATTAAATACCACATGCCAACTGACATCACAACCACACGACCCTAGAGCATATACGAGGAAGCTATTCATGCCGTTTTCAACCATTTTACAAACTGGACAATTACCAGCATCCAGTTGGGCTACCTTGAATGCCAAGCTGTAACAGATATCTTTGCAAGCGTAGAAAGTATATTCTACAAACACCCACTAGTCACAATAAAATCAAGCACACACTATTCGTTTATTTATACATCATAGAAACGTCTTTGAGACAGTTAAGAAAAGAGCACACTAAACTACACAGCAGGCAATCACAGCCGTGGACATTCCCCGGTGGGAAATGAAATCTCAATGACAAACGGAATAAACTGAGGCAGATTATGACGATGTCACATGAAACGTTTGTTATTGTTCCTTTCTACCCATAATCGTCTTCAACGCTAACAGGTTGAGATTTTAATGATTTCAGCATCTTCCGATCTGTCTTGTTTAAGCATCGCCCCCGCCACAATAAACTTTGAAGGCGAATCGAAAACCTAGCATTGTAATGTGAACTTAGTTGTGTTTAATTTTTCCATCGATATATTGAGGACCTTTTATTTAAAAACAATCAAATTATATTTTCCTGAGTACGGAAAATAATGATGAGTTCGATTATTATTGAATTGAATATGAGAAGATTTATTTATTTATTTATAAGAAGCGAAACTCCGTCAGTGGAACCTTAGGGGCTACTGCCGGTCCCAAGCCCGGATAAAGGAGGAGGGTTGGACATGGGGTTGGCGGCCCCATTCCTTCGAAATCTCACTTGCCAAGAAAACGCTAACCAGAAAAAATAATCGAAACCAATTTATCTCTGCCCTGGAAGTTGGAAGAATAATTATGATGAGGTCGCGTGATGAAAGCCGAGTTCCCTCGGAAGTCACGGGGCCGATGCCACTTCTAACAACCAGAGCAACCATTTTTTTAAATACATGGAACATTCGTACATTGTGGGAGACTGGAAGACTATTTCAAGTTGCGGCAGAAATGAAAAGACACAACCTCGAGTCGCTCGGTATCAGTGAAATGCATTGGACACAAGTAGGACAGCTAAGACTAGCTTCAGCGGAACTGCTGTTATACTCTGATCATGAAGAGTAAAACGCTTCACATACACAAGGAGTTGCACTGACGCTGTCCATACATGCACAAAAGGCACTGATAGGATGGGAATCTCATGGACTCAGGATCATTAAAGCATCCTTCAAAACAAAGAAAGCGGACATAACAATGAACGTCATCCAATGTTTTGCACCTACGAATGACTACAATGACGACGACAAAGATCAATTCTACGAAAGGCTGCAGTCAATCGTCGAGAAATGTTCACCAAAGGATTTGATGATTCTTCTGGGAGACCTGAATGCCAAGGTCGGCATGAACAACACTGGATATGAAGACATCATGGGACGACATGGACTGGGATAAAGGAACGAAAACGGTGAGAGATTCGCAAACCTATGTGCCTTCAACAAACTGATCATCGGTGTCACAATATTCCTTCACAAACGCATTCACAATGCCACATGAATTTCATCAGATCACATTACTCAAAACCAAATTGACCATATCTGTATCAACAAAACGTTCAGAAGAAACATGGAGAATGTGAGAACCAAGAGAGGAGATGATATAGCCTCAGATCACCACTTGCTGATCGTCAAAATGAAACTGAAACTAAAGAAGCACTGGACAGACGTACAGACAACATCAGAGAATTTTAATACGGCCTTTCTTCGGGATACCGTAAAACTCAACGAATTCAAGATAGCCCTCACTGAACACACCCAACATCGAAGCAGCATCCACGGACCTCGCAATTATTATTAGCACAACTACAATTGAGGAGATCAGAATGGACATCAGACAAATCAAAAGCGCAAAAGCAGCAGGACCAGAAAACATTCCAACAGAGGCAATGAAAGCAGATGTAGAAGCAACTGCAAAAATATTTCACATTCTCTTCAAGAAGATTTGGGATGAGGAACAAGTACCATCAGATTGGAAAGAAGGATACCTGATCAAAATACCAAAGAAATGCGATTTCAGCAAGTGTGAGAACTACAGAGGCATCACTCTTCTTTCAATACCAGGCAAAGTCTTCAACAGAGTATTGTTAAACAGAATGAAGGACTTCGTAGACGCCCAAATTCGAGATCAACAAGAAAAGACTCTGGCGGCTTCTACAACACCACGGTGTGCCTGATAAAATAGTTAACATCATACGGAATTCTTATGATGGATTCAACTGCGAAATCGTGCACGGATGTCAGCTGATTGACTCATTCAAGGCGAAGACCGGTGTCAGGCAAGGTTGCTTACTCTTACAATTTCTCTTTCTCCTGGTCAACTACTGGATTATGATAACGTCATTTTCTGGAGTAAAGCACGGTACCAACTGGACAGTTATGACGCAGCTGGACGATCTGGACTTCGCAGATGACTTGACTATTCTATCGCACACTCAACAACAAATGAAAGAGAAGACGACCAGTGTAGCAGCAGGATCTGCAGCAGTAGGTCTCAACATACATGAAGCAGAAAAGCGAAATTCTGCGATGCAACACAACATCCACCAACCAAATCACTCTTGATGGAGATGTCTTGGAGGACGTTAACACCTTTACATATCTTGGAAGCATCATCGACGAGTATGGTGGATCCGATGCAGATGTAAGGGCACGGATTGGCAAAGCGAGGGCTGCATTTCTACAGTTGAAAAATATCTGGAACTCCAAACAACTTTCAACCAAAACCAAAATCAGGATTTTCAATACAAATGTCAAGACAGTTCTACTGTATGGAGCGGAAACACGGAGAACTACCAAAGCCATCATTCAGAAGATACAAGTGTTTATTAACAGCTGTCTTCGCAAAATACTTCGTATTCGTTGGCCAGACATGATCAGCAACAACGAACTGTTTGAGAGAACAAACCAGATTCCAGAGGAGTTGGAAATCAGGAAGAAGCGGTGGATGTGGATAGGACACACAATACGAAAAGCACCTAACTGCGTCACAAGACAAGCCCTCACATGGAACCCTCAAGGCAGAAGCAAAAGAGAAAGGCCAAGGAACATACTACGCCGAGAAATAGAGAAAGATATCAGAGCAATGAACAATGATTGGTTAGAACTGGAGAGGGAAGCCCTGGACAGATTTGGTTGGAGAAAACTGGTCGGCGGCCTATGCTCCATTAGGGGTAACAGGCGTAAGTAAGTAAGTAAGAAGCGAACATTCATCCTGTCACTGATAAATATTGAGCAGATATTTTATCAACGTCTAAATCGTTTGTCTAAATATCTGTTTTTTGATGTACATAAAGGGAAACGTAAATAAAAATATTTCGTGTTTAGAACAAACTGCTTCATTTATGGTTAAACTACGAGCACAAAGAACTAACGAAAATCAACACTTTGGTTTATTATTTTTGAAAGAATCACACTAACTGATGAAATAATGAATATCTAGGAATACAAATTCACATACTTTTAGTTCTGGTCTGATAGACTATCTGATGGATCACAGCAATAACAAGTCAGTTGTTAGATCATATACTTTCGAGTAATGTAGGAAGGATTTCAAACAAGTATTGGAATGCTCTGTTTACAGATACAGCGTCTCAGCCACTGCAAATGATCTACAACCCAAAATCACAAAGAAATTACAAAGCTTTGACCGTTGTAGTGCTTCTATAATAGATTAGAGATGTAAATGGAAACTAGAACTGAGATGTGGATGTAGTTATTTTTGTATGTCAGTGAATATTCTGTCAAATGTAAATTATGGGAGTCAGGCAACTTCATAAATGATGAATTGCGTCACGGTGAAAGACGTGTGCCACTACACTGTTCACAATGTCAGCGGTTTTTCGATTCTAATGCCTCTCTCAAAAAGAGTACTTCAATGCAAAATTCAAGTCTTGATACGGAAATCGGATGCGAAAGTCTGGATGTTTTAAATAAGACGAAACAGTATTAGCTTTCTACTGAAGTAGTTAAGAAATTTTCAAATGATACAATTTATTTCAGAGGGGTTGCAAACGCAATCGGATCAGGACGTTGGAAGAATCCATACATTACTGGGTAACAGTACAACGGATTATTTGGAAAACACTATTGAAAGATCGAAACATTCATCTGAAACGAAGCACAGCTAGATGGAGCTGCCGTTTTTGATCAGACATTTCTTATCACAGAGATAAAGAGATCGTTGTGTTTAAACATTGAAGTCATGAATGTGCTTGTCCTACTTGTCTTTTCAACTTGTCACTCATTCGTCGCCTCCATCCTTGTGATTGCATGCCTACTCGCTAACTACATGTCTATCTTATTTTGTCTGACTATAAATTTCTAGTCATGCTGTGTCTCTCGGACTTTGTTCACCAGACTTCTCTCATTCACTTCCTCAATTTGCATATATTGTTTCATCTGTTCTTTTTTTTTGAGTTTCTGTGCTCTAGAAAGATATGCTGTATGTAATAACCAAGTAAGAAGTTTTCATTGCAACAAATAACAATCTATAGATAGTTCTGAAAAGTCATCTTTACAGTCGATATTAATTTGTCTCATTTTTAATTATTTTACGTTTGACCAGTAAACATTTTCCTAATGAGTTAGTTCATTTTGAAATTCTCTCAGATTTTCAAAAGAAGATGAAAAGATGTCATGCATTATTATAGTTCTGAAATTTATTAAATGTTCTCTGAATAATTTTGGACGAAAAAGTTTCTAATGATTTCAGACAACTTGACTCGATAATATACATCACACAATATCATTCAGGAATCAAGCTTATTTTTAAACAAGTTATTCTTAATCCTGCATGAGTCTAAAGCTTTACATCGTTTTGATCAGCATCTATAGGATCCCTCATTTCGAATTATGGAAACGAAAGAAAACTGTCTTTGCTGCAATCGTG